>JAZHEH010001417.1:0-13660 GCA_036589455.1 Ateles fusciceps | reverse complement strand
GCCCAGACCTTAGGGCTGAGACTAGGTTCTTGGGCTGACTGCTGTCAGCTCTGTCCTCTTCTAATCCTGAATTATGGGGACCCTGCTGAAGCCAAAGAGGGCTCCTGAGGAATATTTCAAATTGTCAAAAGGTACCTGAAAAATGTTTCTCATAACAAAATAGTCTCCTGTAGAAACACATTCTTTGCAGACAAATTGTGCCACTGTGGTATTACCTGGGAAACCTGGGGTTGCTGAGTTGGTGCTGAGTTACCGAGTCACAGCCAGGTAGCACAGTCCTGTGGGCACAATATCTTCACATGTCAGGTTTCTATCAGAATGAGAGTATCTTTCTTGACTGTGGAAAAAATGAGGGTGGGGTCGGTGGTCAAGGAATAGCAAAAGGAGTACTTGGAGTTGCCTGAGCCTGCCACTCTGGTTTTCCCAGATGTTTTCAATCCATTTAAATCATGATAAAACACCTTTCTGCCTAACCAGTCACGATGGCTTTTCTCAGATCCAACTGATTTAGTCATAAAATTAAAGAGAAAAAATAAATACGCTTTTCAACTTTTAAGCTGACCAGGAGGCTGTCACCTCCATATCCCATGATGTGTTTCATCTTTCCTTTTCCTCACTGGAGATCCAAGGGCATGTAATGCTTCACATGACTGTCTTCCCTAGGACTTCATCCTGATGTCTATTGAAATCTTCTCTGAGTTTTGCCAGTGGAAACGGCCACAAAGAGAAACATTCTAGAAGGTCCTTTAGCTTCCATATTTTCTGCACTTCCTCTCTAAAATGTGTAAAATCAATTCTATTTGCTCTTGCTTTATGTGGGCTAGATCTATGGCTCCAACACACACCCTAACACCCTGTGTTGACAACTTATCAAGTATTTTATTAAGTCTAAATGGTCACATGCTAATCATATCATTTCTTCCAATTTAATGGAATAATTATCTTGTCAAGTCTTTGGTTTAAAAACCACCAACCAGAAAACCACAGCCCTGAGAAAACAGAAATAGAATATTTCCGGCTGTTCACTTAGCATAGCAATGATGAGTCTACAGCTCATTTTCAAGATATAAATATTCTGTTATGAGAGTAACAGCACCTTTTACAGCTAGTGTTTCAAAGCCTTCGCCACAACTGACAGCATAGCAATTCAATAGCACAAGGGTTTGTGTGCTGGCTTTGCTTGACTAATAATGGGATTTTCCCTGTCTATAGGGAAAGCTGCACCAGTGTACATGACAAAATCATGAGGTACACTTTGCTTCCCTTTTCTTGAGGTAAATAAGTTGCTTGATCCAAAGCCATATTATGGAACAATTTCCTGACTCTCATGAAAGCTCTTAGAAAATCCTCAAATAATATTTTATGCAGAAACATAATCAAAAAGAAAGGCAAATTCATATACAGAAAAATAACCACTGTCCTCTTGTTACATGAGGTCCACTAGAATCACCTGACACCAGCTGTTAGTCTGAGCCCTGATGTGTGGTACAATGTTAGGGGTTCAGGAAGAGTCATTCTTTTTGGCAAATTAGGTTTTCAGAAAAGCCAGTATCTCTGTTAGTTGAAACTCATATCATTGAGTCCCCCATGGGGACCTCTATAACACTGGTTCATGAGACTCCCTGGGAAAGCTGGGAAAGATGACTGACTAAAGTCCATGTGATGAATCATCCTGACTATTAAAAGCCCACTGCTCATTAGTGGCATTTTGAGGAATATTCACTTGGAAAGCATTTTTTTTCAACTATGGCTCATTTTTGGAATGTCTAGTTATAGCCCCTCCAGAATGACTTTGTCTGCAGTCATCTTGTTGCACTTCTTTTAAGGCCTGATGATCTGTCAAAACCAACAGCCAATATTACTAAATTGCTGCTCTCTTTGCAATGTAATCATGAGATGTAACCCTTGCAGTTTACTCACTGTTATGATTTTTACATTTCCAGGGCTTCCTTGACAATGGCACTGATGTGACTCCATCCTTCATCCATTGTTGTGAGAACTCTATTTGGCATACCATCATTGTGGGCATGAACATACGGAAATTTTCACAGGATACAAGAGTAATATTCAAATTAGTCAAAATTTGCTCTCATCCTACCCCGGGAGTTCTACTGGGTTGGAAAATTATTTTAGTAAGGACAACCATTTGGTAGAGTTTTAAAAATAAAAGCTACAAAGAAATTTTTTGTAGCAAGAGTATGAACTATATGTGATCCAAAAATGCCATTTCTTAATGTAACAAACATTATTAAAATGTATTTAATTTAGATAATAATTTTATAAATATTCATATATTGCATATATAATAGAATAAACATACTTAAATGTGAATACTACATATATTTGCAGCCATTTTATCAAATAAATATATATTCACTTTTATGTATCTTATATACATATATGCACATTTTTATAAATAAAATAAATTTTAATTTTTAATTGAAATAGTTTTAATTTTATCTTTAATTTTCTCTTAATAAATTCATAATTTGATTACTAAATATTCACATGTATACCACCAATTTAAAAAAAATACATGTGTGTATTTATAGGTAGAAGTGTAAATACTGCATCAATGAGGTTTTATGCATTAATGATTGGTAACTGCTTAAATACACAACTCAGTGGCTGATAACAGTAAACATTTGTTTTCCTGTTCATGTATCCTCAGGTTCACAGTCATCTGGCTCATCAAGAAAGGGCTCAGCTGAGGGGTTCCTCTGCAGGGCACTGAGCTTGTCTTCAGCCTATAGATATTAATTGTCTAAAGACAAGGCTGAATAGCAGCAACTACACATGACACAAGACTGCACAGTTGATTTTAAGTCCAATAATTTAAACATGGATTCACACATTTAAAATATATTCCTTTATTTCACTGAGTACAAATTTCCAAGAAAATGTACACCTTTAATTATAGAAGTGTTTGATCATTCCATGGACAAATAATTATGTTTTCAACATTTAGAATCTTGAAAATATTTGCAAATGTAAATTTGCATTAATAAGAACATAAAGCTGGATGTGTTTTCAACATATGGCTTTAAATATAATTTTTTAAGTGGTCTGATTGGGGGAAAAATCATTTTAACTTAATGTAAATATTCCTTTTTGCCTCCCTTGTGTCCTATAGAGTTGCCCAATAAGAGGTCCTCCCATAAGACTGGAAGTCAGAAAAGTATGACTCAATATTCTCCATTGTTACCTAAGACAGACACAGGGACAGAGATGAGGACTGGAGAAACACCTGGAAAGATGCTGTAGGAACCTGACAACATCAGCATCCCCCTCCCTTAAGCTTCCAGACAGGACTGAGGAGCACATGGTTATATAGCCCAGACTTTAGGGGTGTAGGCCAAGATGGCAGAGCTGTGTTACTTATAGTTAAATAATTACAAGCTTGCTTTGCTTTTTATACACTGAGATTTGTGCCACAGATCAAATATTGAATTAAGAAAACTCCAAACTCTAGTACACTATAATAAAAGCAGAGATCAAGCAGTAACAGAAGCCTACAGTAAAGACCATCGGAGAGCACTTTATAACCAGGAAATGCTGCGGTATGGTTGCAAGGCAGCAAAACACCTTTGTTCCCATGATCTCTTTCCAACATAGGGTTTGCATGAGGGTCTTATAAAGAGGGCTTGTGCAGGAACTCTGGGAAGGAATGCAACCTCTCTGCTCACAAAATTAGAGTGGGTGTTTGCAGATGGGAGCTTGCAAGGCTGGAATGCCACAGGCTCTGCCTAGGTTTCTCCAAATATGGAGTCATTCTGATTGCTCTGTCTGCAATGCTTGGTAGATAAAAACCCCTTGATGCATTGTGTGTGGTCAGACCTTATGGTGCCTTACCCACTGTGCCTCTTTGCAGATGCAACTGGATAGACAATGGGTGGTAAAACTCAGTGTTCTTAGTTAGCATTTCTTAGAAGAACCACATTTGTTATTGAATGCTGCAAGACACATGCTCTCCCCCCGCCCCCTGCCGCCCCCTCTCCCCTGGTCCCCCCGCCCCCTGCCCCCGCCCCCTGCCCCCGCCCCCTGCCCCCCCCCCCTGCCCCCGCCGCCCCCACACCCCCATCGCCCCACCCCCCCCACTCCCCCCACCGTCCCCCCACCCCCCCTCCCCGCCATCTTCCTTCTTACCTCTCCTCCCCACAGCCCGCAAGATTAACAAGATGATGCACCTAATAAAAATGTGTGGAGCCCAGAGTTCAGCACCAACGCGGTTCACCCCGCGTGAGAGAGACTTGACACCCGGACCCATACTGTGAACTTCTACTCTTGTCTTGTCTTATTTCTTTTTCTCACTCCCTCATTACCGCCGGGACTCGGAGCACCCATGTACAGGGTTGGGCTGGATCCCAACAAGGGGCTCAGTTTTTTGAGGGACAACCAGAGAATCCTACTTCTAATACCAACTTTTCTGACTACTATATCCTTGGTGTTCATAGCTTGCAGTGTGAAAGTTAATCATGGGAACTGGGTCGTTTTTGTTATACCCAACAGAGCCAAGAAACCAGGGGAAAGGCACTCAGCGTGTCAAAACTGTTTCTAGAATGTAATTGAAGGAGGCCCTACTATTCCTTAGAAAGAACGTTTATAGTTTTTTAAATAAACATAGAAATTGACTCCCCAGTCTTAAAACTCAAGATAGTTACATTTGTCTTATCTGAGTTCTTTTTTGAGGAAACCAACTATCAGGTCTCCCAGATACTATCAAAAAGCTGAAACTTACATATCACTGAATAGGGGCACTGAGACATTAGAACCTTTGCCCATTATGATTGCCTAACTGACCTCTTGCTTCCTGTTGACCAAATCATCTTCCTTACTCCTCCCTAATTCCTGTTTTCCTGCATTTCTTCCCTGCTGTATCAACCCCTAATTTTAGTTGGTCAGGAGATACATTTGAGAAGCGTGTCCCATTTTCTCAGCTGTATCACCTGATTAAAGCCTGTTCCTTGGCAATACTTATTTTCTTAGTGATTTGCTTTCTGTGTGGTGAGCAGCAGGATCTACACCGAATCCCTGGCATTTCAGTAACAAAATTCTCTACAAGCCTCACTGCTTTGGCTTACTGTAACCTGAAGCCAAATTTACCCACAACTTCTGAGATAACCTGATATAATTCTAGAATTCACTTTGTCCATCACTGCTTACCATTCTGAGCTTGCCAACTACCAATCTTTACGAGTGCCAATGAACTTACTCAAAGAGCAATAGGTAACGTTTTCCCTTTTTCATAAAACTCTAATGTTCTCTTTGTTCTTCCAACATATTGAAGACCACTGGGTTTTCCTGTATACCACACTTGGCAAATATTTCTTTGCAAATAAAACACTAAATTTAGAGATTCACCTCTACATTTTATTTAGACTTCAGTAGTTTAGACTCTAATTCTCTGTGTTAAGACAATTTCTGCTTAGAATATCTGTAGTGGTTTCTTCTCTGTTATATGAATTCCAACTGAAGCCATAAACTAGACTCCTCAGGTGTAATGACCTCTGTCTATGAAATCAGGAGAGACATTGCTATGTCTGTGCAGTGGGGCTGAGAAAGAGAAAAGAATTAGAGTGCAGAGGTGACTTCATGTCCCCCTCTATCAACACCATCAGAATGTGGCTGCATCTGAGGAACACTCTAGCCGATGGAGGCATCCGGAGGAGCAGCTGGGGCAGCCCAGCCTCACACATCTGCTTCCCTGGGGGTTTATGTTCGGGTTTGTAACACTGTGGGAGGGGTACTGTAATACTGTTGACAGTAATAAGTTGCAATATCTTCAGGCTGCAGGCTGCTGATGGTGAGAGTAAAATCTGTCCCAGATCCACTGCCACTGAACCTTGATGGGACCCCACTTTGTAAACTGGATGCAGCATAGATCAGGAGCTTAGGGGCTTTCCCTGGTTTCTGCTGATACCAGGCTAACCACTTGCTAATGCCCTGACTCGCCCGGCAAGTGATGGTGACTTTGTCTCCTACAGATGCCGTCAGGGAAGATGAAGACTGGGTCATCTGGATGTCACATCTGGCACCTGAGATTGGAAACATAGAAACGAATGTCCACACAATTAATCATATTGTAAGAGAACTTCCCTGAATAGCCAGGCAGTACTGACCACACTGGGCCGAGTAAATTCCTAGTGTTCTCCTTCCTTACCTGGGAGCCAGAGCAGCAAAAACCCCAGGAGCTGAGCGGGGGCCCTCATGTCCATGCTGTGTCCTGACTAGGTCTGACTCCTGCACAAAGTGTGGCCAGCCTATTAATAAGTCTTCAGGGCAGGAGGAAGTGCTCTGGGGACATGCAAATGAGCCGGGGAAGGGGCAGGCTGGGCACAGCTGCAGGGTTGGCTCATCTCAGATACTCAGCACTGGCTCAGAGTCCCCAGTGTCCCAGGTAAGACCAGGGTAGCACAAATTTGTCTGGAGAGCATGTGTTTCTACTGGGACCATTTGTTATAAGAATATTTTTTAGGCATTTTTTTTTGACAATTTGAAATATACCTCAGGAATGGATGGAGTAATGTATTTCATTGGGTTTATGGGGATTATTTAGGAGGATTCTCAGGTCTTCAAAAGACTCTCACATGATTCTGGTTAGGGGAAGGGAATACTACATCCTATACTTGCTATTTTTTTTGTGATTTTAACATTGTTTCTTTCAAAAAAAAAACAAAATTAAAATTTATTTACATGATGCTATATGTATTTGTAAGTTTTAGGTAATGCTGTTATGCCATTGTTCTTACCAGTATAAGATCAAGCAATTTACTTCAGATACACAAAGATGATACCGTGTTTCCGCAATGCATGCAGCGCTCACAGATCCACCATTATTAAGAGCCACAGGTCTCTTTAATACCCAGAGACTAAATTGACTGCACCTTATTCTTGTTTTGGGCACCTTCATAGTCTACCTTCTTTTCTGCCATTGAATATTATTTCCCAAAGTTCATCTCTCTTAGGGAGTGCGGCCACTGTATGGAGCATGTCTTTGGCATGCACTATCAATGACGCTTTTTAAGTTTTTATCAGTGAGTGGGAACATCGTCCTGACCCAGACACCAGCCTTCCTCTTAACATCTTTAGGAAAGAGACACTCAATCTCTTATCCAGCAATTGCCTTTGTACATGGAGAAATCAGCTGGATCCAGATGAAACTGGACCCAGATTTGCACTCGTTATATGTCACATCTCTAATGTGCCCTAAAATGTCCCAGCCTGGCTCAGTAGCAGGGGAAATGGATCCAAATACATCAGCATCAGTGGGCAGCAGCGTAGTTCCACAAAATCTTAGTGATGCCTGGCTGGAAGAGCCAAATCAAAATACTGTAGCCTGTGCACAAACCTTCCTGCTGTTTTGTAGGCAGCCTGAATTTTAAGGAAACTTGCACATATTGGGAAAAAGGAAGAAAGTTTCATTTGTTCTCTAAATATTTGCTGAAAATAAACTGACAAAAGGAAGATTAATAAGAGAAAAGGCAAACACAATTCATTTAAAGTGCAGTGGCATATCATAGCAGGGTGATTACCCAGATAACTCAATTAGATCCAGGTGTTTATATTTCCTGTCTTGGGAAGAGGGAATTGGGAAGTGTAGGTAACCTAGAGAGAATAGATAAGAATAGAAGTGCATCCTCAAAAGAAGAGGTAATAGCCTCTCTGAATAAAGCATCAATGTCCAGTCTCTTCCAGACGGCCTGGAGTGTGTATCTCTTAGGAAAGTGCGGTGGTTTGACTGTGTTCTCCAGAATCCTCTTCTTAGTGTAATGGTAGTGCCAGGTGGGGCCTATTGGGATGTGTTTAGGTGATGAGGGTGGAGCCCTCTAGTGGAATATGTTATTGCCAATATAAACAGGGATTATGGGGCTGGGATCTCTCTCTCTCTTCTGCTCCTCTGTCACATTAAGACATGGCCTTTCTTCTTTTGAAGGACCCCATGTTCCAGGCATCATCTTGAAAGCAGACCTTAACCTGCCCATGCCTTGATCTTAAATTTCCCATTCTCCAGAAGTATGAGAAAATAAATTTCTGTTCTTATTAATTACACAGTGACAAGAAATCTGTTACAGCAGTTTGAAAGAGAACGAGAGACAGCTCACAATCAGTGAGGACAGGATGAGGTGTATACATACCCCAGCTTCCTCATCTCTCAGGTGGAATAGCCCAGAGGAATTTAGTCCATGTTTCCAATTGTGGTTGATCCTCAGTTATCGTGAGTCAGGTGGGTTGTTAATGTGTCTTTTACCATTCATCTTCTATTCCCTCTCTCACTTTCCTCCTTTCCTCCCAGTGTAAATTGGCTGCCTAAACAGGTGGGGTTTTTCTTGTTGGTTTGTTTTTCTTTTAGGAGGGAAAATTAGATATTCAGGACACAATCTGAGAGGGACAGATTTAATCAGAGATATTGTAAGAGAAAGAGGAGATGTGGAAGGAGTCAGGGCAATAAAACATGTGTCCCTGCTCCCATATCTAAAATAAAGTCATTGATTTTAAAAGGGGAAGCAAAGCTCTTTACCTTCCATCTTCTTATGAAGGATCAAATTCTTCCCAGAGTCCCTTCCCCCCCCTTCACTCCCCCTGACATTGCATAGTGGAGCTAATCACATGTGCCCTTAATCCCTGCTCCTGTCCAGGGCTGGAAGAGGCTCACTGTCCTCACCATGCCCAGCAGGATAGAGCTGGTGCCCTAGGCACCAGAGAAGAGGATGGCTTCTGTACAGGCGATAAGAGCTTTACCCACACTTTACCTTTCACTATAATTCTCAGTAAAGTTGTATGGAGAGAAGACAACATGAGGGCAATTTTATCTGGTGGTATTGGAAGAGGCCAGCCTCTGAGAATGACAATGAATTCACATTTCTAATTTTCCAGATGGCAAATGCTAGCTTTGGCAAGTGTGGAAATGTGGACTTTGAGTTTAAGAACAAGACAGACTTTCAGTTACTGCAATAAACTAGGATACATTTGGAATAGGTTCCTTAGCACAGGGCTAAGTTTAGTCTGGCAGTGCCTCAGAGCTGCCAGGTGCTGGCCCTGGGCACTTCTGCCTGTGGTGGAAGCAGCTGCTCTCCTGAGCCACAGGGCTGAGGACCTGGGAAGAACCACAGGCTCTGCCCACAGGGCTGTCTGGCAGGGTCTTCAGGGAAGGAAACTGCTCACAAATTCACGGGAGCTGCAGTAAGCAATAACCTGCAGCCTGGCAAGAGTGAAGGTCTCAGAGACCCAGACCTTAGGGCTGCAGCTGGGTTCCTGGGCTGGCTGCTGTCAGCTCCATCCTTCCTGGTCCTGAATGACGGGGACCTGCTGGAGCCAAAAAGGGAGGGTCAGCAAATGTCCTCAAAGTCTTTACTCAGCCAGACTCTGTTCTGCTTGGAAATAAAAGAAACACACACTATAGAAATAAACATAAAATTATGTGTATATTTAATATGAATTTATAATATAAATGTTACACATTGAATATATATAATATTTTAGAAATAAGTTGTATTTATATATTTGTATATAGTATAAATCTTTTTATGAATAAATATGTGATACACATTTGTATATAAAGACATATAACTTTAATTGCTAGTATAAGGTATAGTTTTAAACTTTAATAAATTGAACGTGAATGTTGATAATGAACTTTCAAAATGGTGCATCACCTCATGGTCCCTCACTACAGGGCCTGAGGGTCATAAAGCTCAGGACGCTCTTCCATGTCCCCCCCCTGGGCCGAGAGCAGAGAGCTGCCCATTGCTGAGGATCATGAGGATCATGAGTGACCTGAGGGGTGTCTGAGAATCACAGAGCAGCAGATGCTCAGGAGGATAGTGGGTCTGGGCCCTGAATGGAGGGACGTTTTTGTCCACAGAGCTCAGCATAGACAAGTCCTCTTCTGGTCTTTTCTGTCCAACAAAGCAGCACATGTGTTTCAGAGGCTGCATGGTCACAGGATGAAGCCCCTCCATGGCTCATTCCCAGCCTCCCCCTCTGACTGGGGTGATGTGGGATCTCTCTGCCCAGCATTCATGGCTCACCAGCTGCTGGGACTCTGTTGGTTATGGCCTATGTCTGCCACATGCACAAGCTTCTCAATCGTTGCCATTTTACTTGCTGGTCTCCAATAACCACAACTTGCCAGCCATGACCCTTCCACACAGATTCATGGAGTGGAGTCAGAACTATGGGTTCAACAATGTGCCAGGCCATCTATGTAAGAAAAACAAGGCATGGGCAGCCCATGAATGAAGTGAGCATGAATTTTCATCATGAATTTGAAGTAGGAGGTGGGAGAAAACATCCTGACATGCTGCATGCAGTGATGCCCGCAAGATACACTAGAGGTGCCCAGAGAGGAGGTGGGGAGGGTGAGGCAAAGAGGGGATGCGAATTAAGAGGTGTTCCCCATCCTGCTCCCCTGAGAAGATTTCAGACTCTTAGCAGCCCCTGGGTGGAGCCGTTGCTAGGGAAGATCTATGTATGACAGAGGACAGGAGTAGGGAGCACCTACCTCTGAAGGCATCTTGGTTGCTGATGGCCAGAGTGACATCTGTTCAGGTGCACTGTCCCTGACCCAGGCAGGGATAATGACCAGTGAAGCAGCAAGATCCAGCAGGAGTTCAGAGCCAGGTCTGGTTTCTGCTGATGCCAGCCTAGAATGTTATTCATACTCATGCCTACTCTGCAGGTGACTATAACCTCTCACTGGGGACACAGGGAGGGGAACGAAGATAGCATCCATGCAACTGCTCACTGAAAGACAGGCTAACAACTTTCATCATCAAGGACATGTTAATGTTTAATACAAATGATCTGAGTTTAATACAAACTATCTCTGCAGACCCTCTCAGGCCACTCCATTCCTCTTCCTCACCAGGCAGTCAGAACAGCAAGAGCAAGAGGAGAAGAGCTGGGTCCCAAAGTCCACAAGATGCCTCCTGAGGCTGATCCTGCCCAGAGCAGGTGGTGACAGTGGATAAGTCTGCTGGGACTGCCATAGCAAAATTCCCTGAACTGGCTGGCTTAAAGAACATAAACTTACTTCTAATAGTTTGGAAGGCTGGAAAGTCCAAGACTAAAGTCCAGGATGGTCTGCATTCTGCTGAGGATCCTCCCTCTGATTTTTCAGATATGACCTTCTGTCCATGTCCTCACATGGCCTTTCCTCATGGCCTGCATGGAGGGTGGGGAAGGAGGAGAACTCAATGGTGTCTCTTTTTATAAAGACAAAAGTCTTATTGAATCAGGGCCAACCCTTATCATTTCTTTAACCCTAATTACCACCTTACATGCTTTATCCTCAAATGCAGCTATATTGGAGGTGAGAGATTCAAGATTAGAATTTCTGAATCATAATTCGGTCCATAGCAGGTGGGCTTTGGGGACACAGTCAAGGCAGCAGTGAAAGCAAGCTGGGCTTCTAGTCTCAGAGCACAGAGCACAGAGGCGGTTCCCACTACTCAGGACACTGGCAGCTCCTCCCTGGCACTCTAGGTCACACAGAGCCCCCATTCCAGCCTTAGGGGCTACCTGTTCATAATGGGACACCATCACTCTTAAACTCCCCCAGTATTTCTATGATTAGGCTTATATCTTAGGGTTAGTATGGGGTTTGTCTACCATCTAGTGTCAGGATTGTGGCTTAGCCTCTTATATAGGATTATAGATGCTGGGTCCCAGTGAGTCTTGACTGTGAGCCTTTTCATGGATATTACTGAAGGGGATCCTGGGCCAGATTCATACATCACTAGGCCAGATTCACAAAATAATCTCTCTTCTCATAAACTAGTTACATAGTTGAGGACAAATATATTCAGAAAATTTATTTGTCACAAAAATATTATGAGTTAGATTCTTTGACCCATGTGAGATGCCAAAGGTTTTGGAAAGGAGACGATGGGCCATGAGGAATCCTGCAGGCCATAATGGCAGGGGTGGGGATGGGAAGCACAGGGCCCTGGTCTGGAACTGTCAGCCCAGCCTCATTCCTCCCATCCAAGAAACCCTTCCAGAGCAGCGCTGGGGACCACAGTGGCTGCTCCAGCCAGGCAGGATCCAGGACCATGACGCCCTCTGTACGAAAGCTGCTGAGGGTATGCTCTGAGCTGTACCACTGAGTGACCCCATGCCATCATTTAGGCCAACATCAGCATTAGCCAAAACAATTTTCCTAAGATGATGAAAATGTCTATGTTTATGCTCTGCAAGGGTAGCTATTAATCATATGTGGTTACTGAGCCCTTGAAAAGTACCATGTGAAACTAAGAATCTACATTTTTAATTGTAATTAATTCTAATTTACATGTTTGCAGGTATGCATTGCTAGTGTTAACAACGTGAGACAGCACAGTTTTAGACAATAATAACCAACAATGTCATCAGGACAACTAAGTTGCTAATTAACAAGCAAGTTTCTTTTCCAGGACCATTGCACCAATCTGGGGCTGTATGTTGGTCAAAGCAGAGCACATGTGTTGATCTTTGGAATTTTTCTGGATTCTGCTGCCTCTAGGCAGGTGATAGAAATGCTTTCCCTTGGAAATACTGAGGGAGAGACTGGAGACTGGGGTCCACAGTGTTGCCACTCGAATCTGAGGTGGAAACAAAACACAAATCTTCCCCAGTGTTAATGATGTCTCACTCTGTGGGCTTCCCAGCAGAGTCTTGAGGGCTGATCAAGCAGGACGTGAATGCTGGACTCCCTGAGCAATGGACTCAATCCCAGTCCCAGGGGACATATGCACCCTGTCACATGGAACCCCCACAGCTGAAGTCAGAACACTGGGACACAAAGGGCTAGAGCCCTATGTTCAGTGTCCAGTTCTGCCTCTGCCTCAGATGGTCCCACTCAGAAGGCAGCGACCAACACACTGATAAGGGCTAGAGTGGAAGGGAGGGACTTTAGTAATCCTATAACATAGCAACAAGAAAGAGAAGAGAACATTCTGTGTCATGCATATGATCCAGGCCAAGGTGATCGATAAAATAAATTAGGATAAATTTTATTCTTAAGGGAATAAAATCACAGAAGGCATTGGATTATTTATGTGCACCTCACCCTCAAGTGATGGCAATCCTTGTTCCTGAAAAATCTATTATTAAGGGAAAATTCATTAAATTCAAAAATATGTCTGTCTTTTGTATTGGAAAATATATGGTGCATTCCACTTAACTGAAGACACTTAACTACTTTTACACAATGACTGGAACCTGAATCCACGGCTCGTCTGTCACTGGAGCTCCAAGCCATCACCTGATTGTTTCCTGATCTTTAACCGTTACCGCAGTTTTGTCATAAATGGGCTACTGTAGCCCTGAAGAATAATCCAAAGTTTTTGCCAACTCGTAAAGGACAGTTTATGTACATCTATGGAAAGAAAAGGGAGAAGTAATCTTCAACAATTGTTCCCCTAGTTGGAAAGTGACTGTGGGTAAAGACGAAATTATGAGGCACTGACTTTTGGGTGTCAGTTCTGCTGAATGGGCCAGACATGATGGTACTGAGTAGATTATTTCCTCAACTGCACCTACAAGGATCATAAAAACAGGGTATTGCTCATTTTCTCTGTTCAGCCAGGCTGAGCTAGTTTTTGTTCTGGGTTGTAGCATAGTGCCAGGAAGATTATTGCCCTGCTGACAGTAATACGTTGCAGCATCTTCAGCTTCCATT
>JAZHEH010001413.1:0-17376 GCA_036589455.1 Ateles fusciceps | reverse complement strand
AAGTTCAATGCACACATTGTCAAGCATTCTCCCAGATATCTTACTTTTATTGTTTACGGTGAGATACTTTACACCGCAGCATATGACCACTTTCTGTCTTGAATATCCGAATCTAGCTTCTGTAAGAAATGTATTTCTAACCTGCTGAATTGAAACAAAGATTCAACTCTCTCAGTTGAACGAACACACACCACAGCTGTTTCCAAGATACATTTCTTCTGTGTTTTACAGGCAGTCTTACTGCTATTTCTTACAACACAGAATTTTGCTGGAAACTTCAGTTTTGAGATTATCCACAGAAAGCATTCTGAAACTGATGAATACGCACATCAGTTTAACTCTCTAAGTGGAATGCACACTTTTTCAAACATTCTCCCACATAGCTTCCTTTTACTGTTTAAGGTGAAATGTGTTTCTAAACTGCTGAATCCAAACAAAGACTCAACTCTGTTATTTGAAAGAACCCACGCCATAGCCCATTTCACACATACGTTTCTTGTAAGTTTTACAGGCAGTTTTACTGTTATTTCATACAGCACTGGATTTTGCTTGACACGTAGGTTTTGAGATTCTCCACAGAAAGCATTCTCAAACTGCTGAATACACACATCAGTGTAACTCTGTTCGTTGAATGCATACAGATAGCTTCCTTTTAGTGTTTAAGGTTAGATTTGGGGCAAGCATTCTCCCAGATGGCTTCCATTTAGTGTTTAAGGTTAGATTTTTCCCACTACAGCATATGAACACTTTCCGTAGGAATGCCCCAGTCTTGCTTCTGTAAGAAATGTATTTCTAACCTGCTGAGTCGAAACAAAGATTCAACTCTCTTAGTTGAACGAACACACACCATAGCAGTTTCACAGATAAGTTTCTTCTGTGTTTTACAGGCAGTTTTACTGCTGTTTCGTACAACACGGGATTTTGTGGAAACGTCAGTTTTGAGATTCTCCACAGAAAGCATTCTCAATTGGTGGCATACACACGTAATTGTAACACTCAAAGTTGAATGCACGCATTGTCAAGCATTCTCCCAGATAGCTTTCTTTCAGTGCTTAAGGTGAGATCTTTCCGATTACAGCATGTGTCCACTTTCTGTCCGGAATATCCCAATCTAGCTCCTTTAAGAAACGTGTTTCTAACCTGCTGAATTGAAACAAACACTCAACTCTCTTAGTTGAACGAAAACACACCAGAGCAGTTTCACAGATACGTTTCTTCTGTGTTTTATAGGCAGTCTTACTGCTGTTTCGTACAACACGGGATTTTGCCGAAACATCAGTTTTGAGATTCTCCACAGAAAGCTTTCTCAGACGCCGACATACACACGTCAGTTTAACTCTCTAAGTTGAATGCACACATTGTCAAAAATTCTCCAGGAGAGCTTCCTTTTAGTGTAAAAGGTGAGACATATCCCATTACACAATATGCCCAATTTTGGTCTGGAATGTGCAAATCTAGCTTCTGTAAGAAATGTGTTTCTAACCTGCTGAATAGAAACAAGGATTCAACACTCTTAGTTGAATGAATACACACCATAGCAGTTTCACGAATATGTTTCTTCTGTGTTTTAAAGCAGACTTACTGCCATTTGATATAACACGGGATTATGCTGCAAATGTCAATTTTGAGATTCTCTACAGAAATCTTTCTCAAATTGCAGCATACAGACATGAATGCAACTCTCCAATTTAAATCCTCACATTGTCAAACATTCTCCAAGATAGCTTTCTTTAGTGTTTAAGGTGACATATTTCTTATTATAGTATATGCCAACTTTCAGTCTGGAATGTCCAAACCTAGGTTCTGTAACAAATGTGTTTCTTACCTGCAGAATCGAAACAGAGGTTCAATTTTATTAGTTGAACGAACACACCATAGCAGTTTCACAGATACGTTTCTTCTGTGTTTTACAGGCAGTCTTACCACTATATCGTACAACATGGGATTTTGCTGGAAACGTGAGTTTTGAGATTCTCCTCAGAAAGCATTCTAAAACTGCGGCATACACACATCAGTGTAACTCTTTAAATCGAATGCACACTTTGTAAAGCATTCTTCCAGATAGCTTCCTTTTAGTGTTGAATTGAGATGTTTGCCATTACAGCATATGTCCACATTCCATCTGGAATGTCCCAGATTAGCTCTGTAAGAAATGTGTTTCTAAGCTGTGGAATCGAAACAAAGATTCAACTCTCTTAGTTGAACGAACACACACCATAGCAGTTTCACACATACGTTTCTTCTGTGTTTTACAGGCAGTCTTACTACTGTTTTGCATAACATGGGATTTTGTTTGAAATGTCAGTTTTGAGATTACCCACAGAAAGCGTTCTCAAACTGCGGCATAAACATGTCAGTGTAACTCTCTAAGTTGAATGCATACATTGTCAAGCATTCTCAAAGGTAGCTTCATTTTCGTGTTTAAGGTGAGATATTTTCCATTACAGCATATGCCCACTTTCCGCCTGGAATGTCCCAATCTAGCTTCTGAAAGAAATGTGTTTCTAACCTGCTGAATTGAGGCAAAGTTTCAAGCTCTCTTAGTTGAACAAACACACACCATAGCAGTTTCACAGATACGTTTCTTCTGTGTTTTACAGGCAGTCTTACTTCTATTTAGTGCAACACGGGATTTTGCTGGAAACCTCAGTTTTGAGACACTCCACAGAAAGCATTCTCACAGTGCTGCATACACACATCAGTGTAACTCTCTAAGTTGAATGCACATATTGTCATGCATTCTCCCAGGTAGCTACCTTTTAGTGTTTAAGGTGAGATATTTTCCATTACAGCATATGCCCGCTTTCTGTCTGGAATGTCCCAAACTAGCTTCTGCAAGAAATGTGTTTCTAATCTGCTGAACTGAAGCAAAGATTCAATTTTCTTAGTTGAAGGAACACACACCATAGTAGTTTCACAGATAGATTTCTACTGTGGTATACAGGCAGTCTTACTGCTGTTTCACACAATACGGGGTTTTGTGGGAAACGTCAGTTTTGGGGATTCTCCACAGAAAGCATTCTCAAACTGCGGCATACACACATCAGTGTTACTCTCTAAGTTGAATGCACACATTGTCAAGCATTCTCCCAGATAGAATCCTTTCAGAGTTTAAGGTGAGATATTGCCAATTACACCATATGCCCACTTTCCATCTGGAATGTCCAAATCTAGCTTCTATAAGAAAAGTGTTTCTAAACTGCTGAAATGAAACAAAGATTCAAGTCTCTTAGTTGAACGTAGACACACCAAAGCAGTTTCACAGATACGTTTCTTCTGTGTTTTACAGTCAGTCTTACTGCTATTTCGTACAACACAGGATTTTGCTTGGAAACGTCAGTTTTGTGATTCTCCAAAGAAAGCACTCTGAAACTGCGGCATACACACATCAGTGTAACTCTGTAAGTTGAATGCACACGTTGTCAAGCATTCTCCCAGATAGCTTCCTTTTAGTGTTTAAGCTGAGATATTTAACATTACAGCATATTTGCACTTTCCGTCTGGAATGTCCCAATCTAGCATCTGTAAGAAATATTTTTCTATCCTGCTGAATCGAAGCAAAGATTCAACTATCTTAGTTGAACGAACACACACCAGTACGGTTTCACACATACGTTTCTTCTGTGTTTTATAGTCAGTCTTACTGCTATTTCATAAAACACTGGATTTTGCTTGGATGTTAGTTTTCAGATTCTCCACAGAAAGCTTTCTCAAACTGCTGCGTACACACATCAGTGTAACTCTAAGTTGAATGCACACATTGTAAATCGTTTTCAAAGATAGCTTTCTTTAAGTGTTTAAGGTGAGATATTTACCATTACAGCATATGCTCACTTTCCGTCTAGTATGTCCCAATCTAGTTTCTGTAAGAAAGATTTTTCTAACCTGCTGAATCGAAGCAGATTCAACTGCTTTAGGTGAACGAACACACACTACAGTAGTTTCTCAGATAAGTTTCTTCTGTGTTTTACAGACAGTCTTACTTCTCTGTAGTACTACATGGCAATTTGCTGTAAGTCTCAGATTTGAGATTCTCCACAGAAAGCGTTCTCAATCTGTGGCATACATACATTAGTGTAACTCTCACAGTTGAATGCACACATGGTCGAGTATTCTCCCGGATAGCTTCCTTTTAGAGATTAAGGTCAGATCTTTCCCATTACAGTATTTGCCCACTTTCCGTCTGGAATGTCCCAATCTAGCCTCTGTAAGAAAGGTTTTTCTAACATGCTGAATAAAAACAAAGGTTCAAATCTCTTAGTTGCACGAACAAACACCAATGCATTTTGAGATACGTTTCTTCTATGTTTTACAGGCAGTCTTACTGCTATTTTGTACAACACTGTATATTGCAGGAAACCCCAGTTTTGAGATTCTCCACAGAATGCGTTCTCAAACTGCGGCATACACACATAAGTGTAACTCTCTAAGTTGAATGCACGCATTGTGAAGCATTCTCCCAGATAGATTCCTTTTAGTGTTTAAGGTGAGATATTTCACATTACACCATATGCCCACTTTCCGTCTGGAATGTCCCAATCTAGCTTCTGTAAGAAATGTGTTTCTAACATGTTTAATCGAAGCAATGTTTCCACTTTCTTGGTGGAACGATCACACACCAGAGTAGTTTCTCACATACGTTTCTTCTGTGTTTTACAGGCAGTCTTACTGCTATTTCGTACAACACGGCATTTTGCTTGCAAACGTCAGTTTTAAGATTCTCCACAGAAATCGTTCTCAAACTGCGGCATACACACATCTGTGTAACTCACTAAGTTGAATGCACACATTGTCAATTATTCTCCCAGATAGCTTTCTTTTAGTGTTTAAGGTGACATATTTTCCATTACAGCATATTCCCACTTTCCGACTAGAATGTGCCAATCTACCTTCTGTAAGAAAGATTTTTCTAACCTGCTGAATCGAAGCAAAGATTCAACTCTCTTAGATGAACGAACACACACTACAGCAGTTTCACAGATACGTTTCTTCTGTGTTTTACAGGCAGTCATACTTCCATTTAGTACAATTCTTCTTGTTGAATGCACAGAATTGTCAAGCATTCTTCCGGAGAGCTTCCCTTTAGTGTTGAAGGTGAGATATTTCGCATTTCAGCATATGCCAACTTTCCTTCTGGAATGTCCAAATCTAGCTTCGGTAAGAAATGTGTTTCCAACCTGCTGAATAGAAACAAAGATTGAACTCTCTTAGTTGAATAAACACACACCATAGCAGTTTCACAGATACGTTTCTACTGTCTTTTACAGGCAGTCTGACTGCTATTTCGCATAACACGGGATTTTGCTGGAAACGTCAGCTTTGAGATTCTCCACAGAAAGCTTTCTCAAAATGCTGCATACATACATCAGTGTTACTCTCTAAGGTGAATGCACACTGTCAAGCATTCTCGCAGATGGCTTCCTTTTAGTTTTGAAGGTGAGATATTTCCCATTACAGCATATGCCCACTTTCCTTCTGGAATGTCCAAATCTAGCTTCTGTAAGAAATGTTTTTCTAAACTGCTGAATCAAAACATAGAATCAACTCCCTTAGTTGAACGAACACACACCATAGCAGTTTCACAGATATGTTTCTTCTGTGTTTTACAAGCAGTGTTACTGATATTTGGTATGACACGGGATTTTGCTGGAAACGTCAGTTTTTAGATTCTCCACAGAAAGCGTTCTGAAACTGCTGCGTACAGACATCAGTGTTACTCTCTAAGTTGAATTCACATACTGTCAACAATTCTCCCGGATAGGTTACTTTTAGTGTTTAAGGTGAGATATTTTCCATTTCATCATATGCCCACTTTCTGTCTGGAATGTCCTAATCTAGCCTCTGTAAGAAAAGGTTTTCTAACATCCTGAATCAAAGCAAAGGTTCAATTATCTTAGTTGCAGGAACACACACCATAGCAGTTTCACAAATACGATTCTTCTGTGTTTTACTGGCAGTCTTATTCCTATTTTTTTACAACACGGGATTTTACTTGGAAACGTCAGTTTTGAGATTCTTCACAAAAAGCGTTCTCAAACTGCGTCAGAAACACCAGTGTCACTCTGTAGAATGCACACATTGTCAAACATTCTCCCAGGTAGCTTCCTTTTAGTGTTTATGGTGAGATAATTTCCATTAGAGCATAAGCCCACATTCCGTCTAGAATGTCCCAATGCACCTTCTTAAGAAATGTTTTTCTAACCTGCTGAATCGAAGCATAGATTCAACTCTCTTGGTTGAACGAATACACACTAGAGCCGTTTCACAGATACGTTTCTTTTGTGTTTTCCAGGCAGTCTTACTTCTATTTAGTAAAACACGGGATTTGGCTGGAAACCTCAGTTTTGTTATTCTCCACAGAAAGCATTCTTAAACTGCTGCATACACACGTCAGTGTAACTCTCTAAGTTGAATGCACGCATTGTCAAGGATAATCCCAGAAGGCTTCTTTTTAGTGTTTAAGGTGAGATGTTTCCCATTACAGCATATGCCCACTTTCCGGCTGGAATATCCCAATCTAGCATCTGTAAGAAATGTTTTTCTAACATGCCAAATGGAAATAAAGAATTAACTCCCTTAGTTGAAAGAAAACACACCATAGCAGTTTCACAGATACGTTTCTTCTGTGTTTTACAGGCAGTCTTACTGCTATTTCGTACAACACGTGATTTTGCTGGAAACGTCAGTTTTGTGATTCCAAACAGAAAGCGTTCTAAAAGTGTGGCACACACACATCAGTGTAACTCTCTAAATTGAATGCACACATTTTCAAGCATTCTCACAGATATCTACCTTTCAGTGCTTAAAGTGAGATCTTTCCCATTACATAATATGCCACTTACTATATGGAATATCCTAATCAAGCCTCTTTAAGAAAAGATTTTCTAACATGCTGATTCAAAGTAAAGGTTCAACTATCTTAGTTACAAAACATACACAACAGCATTTTCACAAATACCTTTCTTCTGCGTTTTACAGGCAGTCTTAAGGATATTTAGTACAACACGGGATTTTGCTTGGAAACGTCAGTTTTCAGATTCTGCACAGAAATCGTTCTCAAACTGCTACATACACACATCAGTGTAACTCTCTAAGTTGAATGCACGCATTGTCAAGCATTCTCACAGATAGCTTCCTTTCAGCACTTTAGGTGAGATCTTTCCCATTACAGCACATGCCCACTTTCCGTCTGGAATGTTCCATATTAGCTTCTGTAAGAAATGTGTTTAAAACCTGCCTAATCGAAACAAAGATTCAAATCCCTTAGTTGAACAAACACACAAAATAGCAGTTTCAGATACATTTCTTCTGTGCTTTACAGGCAGCCTTACTGCTATTTCGTATGACACGGGATTTTGCTTGTAAACGTAACTTTTGAGATTCTCCACAGAAAGGGTTCTCAAACTGCTGCATACACATCAGTCTAACTCTCTAAGTTGAATGCACACATTGTTAAGCCTTCTCCCAGATAGCTTCCTGTCAGTGTTTAAGTTGAGATCTTTCCCATTACAGCATATGCCCACTATCGGTTTGTAATGTCCCCATCTAGCTTCTGTAAGAAGTGTGTTTCTAAGTGGTTGAATTGAAAAAAAGATTCAACTCTCTTAGTTGAAGGAAAACACCATAGCACTTTCACAGATACGTTTCTTCTGTGCTTTACAGGCAGTCTTACTGCGATTTTGTATGACATGGCGTTTTGCTTGGAAACCTCCCTTTTGAGATTCTCCACAGAAAGTGTTCTCAAACTGCTGCATACACACATCAGCATAACTCTACTAGTTGAATGCACACACTGTCAGGCCTTCTCCCAGATAGCTTCCTTTTAGTGTTTAAACTGAGATCATTCCCCACTACAGCATATTCCCACTTTCACTCTGGAATATCCCAAATGAGCTTCTGTAAGAAATGTGTTTCTAAGCTGCCCAATCAAAACAAAGATTCAAGTCCCTTAGTTGAATGAACGCACACCAGATCAGTTTCACAGATATGTTTCTTCTGTGCTTTACAGGGAGTCATGCTCTATTTGTACGACACGGGATTCTGCTTGGAAATGTGAGTTTTGAGATTCTCCACAGAAAGCGTTCTGAAACTGCTGCATACACATCAGTCTAACTCTCTAAGTTGAATGCACACTTTGTGAATTCTTCTCCCAGATAACTTCCTTTTATTGTTTAAGGTTAGATATTTCCCATTATGGCATATGCCCACTTTCCGTCTGGAATATCCCAATATTATTTCTATAAGAAATGTGTTTCTAAGCTGCCAAATCACAGCAATGATTCAACTCTCTTAGTTGAACGAACACACACCATAGCAGTTTGACAGATACTTTTCTTCTGTGCTTTACAGCCAGTCTTACTGCTATTCCATATGACACGGGATTCTGCTAGGAAACGTCACTTTTGAAATTCTCCACAGAAAGCGTTCCCAAACTGCTGCATAAAGTCGTCAGTGTAACTCTCTACGTTGAAGGCACACATTTCCAAGTCTTCTGCCAGATACCTTTCTTTTAGTGTTTAAGGTGAGATCTTTCCAGTTACAGCATATCCCCCACCTTCCATGTGGCATATCCCAATTCTGCTTCTGTAAGAAATGTGTTTCTAAGCTGCCGAGTCAAAACAAAGATTCAACTCTCTTAGTTGAATGAAAACACAGCATAGCAGTTTCACACACACATTTCTTTTATGTTTTACAGGCAATCTTATTGCTATTTGTACAACATGGGATTTTCTTGGAAACTTAGTTTTGAGATTCTCCACAGAAAGCGTTCTCAAACTGCTGCATACACACATCTGTGTAACTCTCTAAGTTGAATGAGTAATGGTCAAGCATTCTCCCATATAGCTTCCTTTTAGTGTGGAAGGTGAGATGTTTCCCTTTACAGCGTATGCCCACTTTCTGTCTGAAATATTCCAATCTAGCTTCGGTAAGAAATGTGTTTCTAAGCTGCTGAATCGAAACAAAGATTCAACTCTCTCTAGTTGAACGGACACAAACCACATCAGTTTACAGATACGTTTCTTCTGTGCTTTACAGGCAGTCTTACTGCTATTTCATAGGACACGGGATTCTGCTAGGAAACGTCACTTTTGATATTCTCCTCAGAAAGCGTCCTCAAACTGCTACATACACACATCAGTGTAACTCTCTAAGTTTAATGCACACATTGTCAAGATTTCTCCCAGATAGCTTCCTGTCAGTGTTTAGTTGAGATCTTTCCCATTACAGCATATGCCCACTTTCCTCGGGAATGTCCCAATCTAGCTTCTGTAAGAAATGTGTTTTTAAGCTGCCTAATCGAAACAATGATTCAACTCTCTTAGTTGAACGAACACACAACACAGTAGTTTACTATAGGATTCTTCGGCTCTTTAGGGCAGTCTTACTGCTATTTCGTATGACACGGGATTTTGCTTGGAAACGTTAGTTTTTGGATTCTCCACAGAAAGTGTTCCCAACCTGCCGCATACACACATCAGTGTAGCTCCCAAAGTTGAATGCACACATTGTCATGCCATCTCCGAGATAGCTTCCTTTTAGTGTTTTGGTGAGATCTTTCCCATTACAGAATAGGCCCACATTCCATCTGGAATGTCCCAAGCTAGCTTCTCTAAGAAATGTGTTTCTAAGCTGTGGAATCGAAACAATGATTCAACTCTCTTAGTTGAACGAACACACACCATAGCAGTTTCACAGATACGTTTCTTCTGTGCTTTACAGGAAGTAATACTGCTATTTCGTACGACACGGGATTTTGGTTGGAAACGTAGTTTTAGATTCTCACGGAAATCGTTCTCAAACTGCTGCATACACACATCCGTGTAACTCTCTAAGTTGAATGCAGGCATTGTCAAGCATTCTCCCAGATAGCTTCCTTTCAGCACTTTAGGTGAGATCTTCCCCATTACAGCACATGCCCACTTTCCATCTGGAATGTCCCAATCTCGCTTCTGTAAGAACTGTGTTGATAACCTGCCGAATCGAAACAGAGATTCAAATCCCTTAGTTGAACGAACACTCACACTACCAGTTTCACAGATACGTTTCTTCTGTGCTTTACAGGCAGCCTTACTGCTATTTCGTATGACACAGGATTTTGCTTGCAAACGTCAGTTTTGAGATTCTCCACAGAATGCGTTCTCAAACTGCTGCATACACACATCAGTGTAACTCTCTAAGTTGAATGCACACATTGTCAAGCATTCTCACAGATAGCTTCCTTTTAGTGTTTCAGTTGAGATCTTTCCCATTACAGCATATGCCCACTTTCCATCGGGAATGTCCCAATCTAGCTTCTGTAAGAAATGTGTTTTTAAGCTGCCTAATCAAAACAATGATTCAACTCTCTTAGTTAACGAACACACAACATAGCAGTTTCACTGATAGGTTTCTTCTGTGCTTTACGGGCAGTCTTACTGCTATTTCGTAGGACACGGGATTTTGCTTGGAAACGACAGTTTTTGAGATTCTCCACATAAAGCATTCTCAAACTGCTGCATACACACATCAGTGTAACTCTCTAAGTTGAATACACGCATTGTCAAGCATTCTCACAGATAGCTTACTTTTAGTGTTTAAGGTGAGATCTTTCCCATTAGAGCCTATGCCCACTATTGCTTTGTAATGTCCCAATCTAGCTTCTGAAAGAAGTGTGTTTCTAAGCAGCTGAATCGAGAAAAAGATTCAACTCTCTTAGTTGAACGAACACACCATAGCACTTTCACAGATACGTTTCTTCTGTGCTTTACAGGCAGTCTTACTGCGATTTTGTATGACACGGTGTTTTGCTTGGAAACCTCCCTTTTGAGATTCTCCACAGAAAGTGTTCTCAAACTGCTGCATACACACATCAGCGTAACTCTACTAGTTGAATGCACACACTATCAGGCCTTCTCCCAGATAGCTTCCTTTTAGTGTTTAAACTGAGATCTTTCCCATTACAGCATATTCCCACTTTCACTCTGGAATATCCCAAACGAGCTTCTGTAAGAAATGTGTTTCTAAGCTGCCTAATCCAAACAAAGATTCAAGTCCCTTAGCTGAATGAATGCACACCAAAGCAGTTTCACAGATATGTTTCTTTTGTGCTTTACAGGGAGTCATGCTGCTGTTTCGTACAACACGGGATTTTGCTTGGAAATGTGAGTTTTGGGATTCTCCACAGAAAGCGTTCTGAAACTGCTGCATACACATCAGTCTAACTCTCTAAGTTGAATGCACACTTTGTGAATTCTTCTCCCAGATAACTTCCTTTGATTGTTTAAGGTTAGATACTTCCCATTAGGGCATATGCCCACTTTCCGTCTGGAATATCCCAATATTATTTCCATAAGAAATGTGTTTCTAAGCTGCCAAATCGCAGCAATGATTCAACTCTCTTAGTTGAACGAAAACACACCATAGCAGTTTGACAGTTACGTTTCTTCTGTGCTTTACAGGCAGTCTTTTTTTTTTTTTTCCCGCCGCGGTGTGGTCCCCCCCCCCCCCCCCCCCCCCTTCTCCCCATGCTGCTGTTTTGTATGACTCGGGATTCTGCTAGGAAATGTCAGTTTTGAAATTCTCCACAGAAAGCGTTCCCAAACTGCTGCATAAAGTCGTAGTCTAACTCTCTAAGTTGAAGGCACACATTACCAAGCCTCCTCCCAGATACCTTTCTTTTAGTGTTTAAGGTGAGATCTTTCCATTTACAGCATATCCCCACCTTCCGTGTGACATATACCAATTCATCTTCTGAAAGAAATGTGTTTCTAAGCTGCCGAGTCAAAACGAAGATTCAACTCTCTTAGTTGAATGAAAACTCAGCATAGCAGTTTCACACACACATTTCTGTTATGTTTTACATTCAATCTTATTGCTGTTTCATACGACACGGGATTTTCTTGGAAATTTCAGTTTTGAGATTCTAAAGAGAAAGCGTTCTCAAACTGCTGCATACACACATCAGTGTAACTCCCTATGTTGAATGAGCACATGACCAAGCATCCTCCCAGATAGCTTCCTTTTAGTGTGGAAGGTGAGGTGTTTCCCTTTATAGCATATGCCCACTTTCCGTCTAAAGTTTTTTATTTTTCTAAAACTTCCCTCCACCTCACAGATACGTTTCTTCTGTGCTTTACAGGCAGTCTTACTGCTATTTCATAGGACACGGCATTCTGCTAGGAAACGTCAGTTTTGATATTCTCCTCAGAAAGGGTCCTCAAACTGCTACATACACACATCAGTGTAACTCTCTAAGTTTAATGCACACATTGTCAAGCCTTCTCCCAGATACCTTCCTGTCAGTGTTTCAGTTGAGATCTTTCCCATTACAGCATATGCCCACTTTCCGTCGGGAATGTCCCAATCTAGCTTCTGTAAGAAATGTGTTTTTAAGCTGCCTAATCGAAACAATGTTTCAACTCTCTTAGTTGAACGAACACACAACACAGCAGTTTCACTGATAGGGTTCCTCGGTGCTTTACGGGCAGTCTTACTGCTATTTCGTATGACGCGGGATTTTGCTTGGAAACGTCAGTTTTCGGATTCTCCACAGAAAGGTTTCTCAACCTGCCGCATACACACATCAGTGTAACTCCCAAAGTTGAATGCACACATTGTCATACCCTCCCTGAGATAGCTTCCTTTTAGTGTTTAGGTGAGATCCTTCCCATTACAGAATAGGCCCACATTCCTTATGGAATGTCCCAAGCTAGCTTCTCTAAGAAATGTGTTTCTAAGCTGTGGAATCGAAACAATGATTCAACTCTCTTAGTTGAATGAACACAAACCATAGCAATTTCACAGATACGTTTCTTCTGTGCTTTACAGGAAGTAATACTGCTATTTCATACCACACGGGATTTTGCTTGGAAACGTCAGTTTTCAGATTCTGCACAGAAATCGTTCTCAAACTGCTGCATACACACATCAGTGTTACTCTCTAAGTTGAATGCACGCATTGTCAAGCATTCTCCCAGATAGCTTCCTTTCAGCACTTTAGGTGAGATCTTCCCCATTACAGCACATGCCCACTTTCCATCTGGAATGTCCCAATCTGGCTTTTGTAAGAAATGTGTTCATAACCTGCCGAATCGAAACAAAGATTCAAATCCCTTATTTGAACGAACACACACACTACCAGTTTCACAGATAGGTTTCTTCAGTGCTTTACAGGCAGCCTTACTGCTATTTCATACGACATGGGATTTTGCTTGCAAACGTCAGTTTTGAGATTCTCCACAGAATGCCTTCTCAAACTCCTGCATACACACATTAGTGTAACTCTACTAGTTGAATGCACACACTGTCAGGCCTTCTCCCAGATAGCTTCCTTTTAGTGTTTAAGGTGAGATGTTTACCATTACAGCATATGCCCACTATCGGTTTGTAATGTCCCCATCTAGCTTCTGAAAGAAGTGTGTTTCTAAGCAGCTGAATCGAAAAAAAGATTCAACTCTCTTAGTTGAAGGAAAACACCATAGCACTTTCACAGACAAGTTTCTTCTGTGCTTTACAGGCAGTCTTACTGCGATTTTGTATGACACGGCGTTTTGCTTGGAAACCTCCCTTTTGAGATTCTCCACAGAAAGTGTTCTCAAACTGCTGCATACACACATCAGCGTAACTCTACTAATTGAATGCACACACTGTCAGGCCTTCTCCCAGATAGCTTCCTTTTAGTGTTTAAACTGAGATCTTTCCCATTACAGCATATTCCCACTTTCACTCTGGAATATCCCAAACGAGCTTCTGTAAGAAATGTGTTTCTAAGCTGCCCAATCAAAACAAAGATTCAAGTCCCTTAGTTGAATGAACGCACACCAGATCAGTTTCACAGATAAGTTTCTTCTGTGCTTTACAGGGAGTCATGCTGCTATTTCGTATGACACGGGATTTTGCTTGGAAATGTGAGTTTTGAGATTCTCCACAGAAAGCGTTCTGAAACTGCTGCATACACATCAGTCTAACTCTCTAAGTTGAATGCACACTTTGTGAATTCTTCTCCCAGATAACTTCCTTTTATTGTTTAAGGTTAGATATTTCCCATTACGGCATATGCCCACTTTCCGTCTGGAATATCCCAATATTATTTCTATAAGAAATGTGTTTCTCAGCTGTGAAATCGCAGCAATGATTCAACTCTCTTAGTTGAACGAACACACACCATAGCAGTTTGACAGATACATTTCTTCTGTGCTTTACAGCCAGTCTTACTGCTATTTCGTATGACACGGGATTCTGCTAGGAAACGTCACTTTTGAAATTCTCCACAGAAAGCGTTCCCAAACTGCTGCATAAAGTCGTCAGTGTAACTCTAAGTTGAAGGCACACATTGCCAAGCCTTCTCCCAGATACCTTTCTTTTAGTGTTTAAGGTGAGATCTTTCCAGTTACAGCATATCCCTAACTTCCATGTGGCATATCCCAGTTCAGCTTCTGTAAGAAATGTGTTTCTAAGCTGCCGAGTCAAAACAAAGATTCAACTCTCTTAGTTGAATGAAAACACAGCATAGCAGTTTCACACACACATTTCCTTTATGTTTTACAGGCAATCTTATTGCTATTTCGTACGACATGGGATTTTCTTGGAAACTTAAGGAATAGAAAAAACTTTATCACCAACAAGCTGCCCGTCCACTCAGAGACCTAATCTGAAAGTCAGCAATTACACAGATGATATGTGGATAAATCCACAAAGATGGGAAGAAACCAACGCCAAAAGGCTGAAAACACCCAAAATCAGAATGCCTTTCCTCCTACAGAGGATTGCAGTGCCTCATCACCAATTGAACAAGGCCTGATTGAGAATGAATGTGAGGAATCAACAGACTCAGGCTTCAGAAGGTGGATAATGAGAAACATCTGTGAGCTAAAAGAACATGTTCTAGCCCAATGCAAGGAAACTGTTTTGGTACCAGTACCATGCTGTTTTGATTACTGTAGCCTTGTAGTATAGTTTGAAGTCCAGTAGTTTGATGCCTCCCACTTTGTTCTTTTTGCTTAGAATTGACTTGGCTATGCAGGCTCACTTTTGGTTCCATATGAAGTTTAAGGTGGTGTTTTCCAGTTCTGTGAAGAAGGTCTTGGGTAGCTTGATGGGGATAGCATTGAATCTGTAAATTACTTTGGGAAGTATGGCCATTTTCACGATATTGATTCTTCCTAACCATTAACATGGAATATTTCTCCATCTGTTTGTGTCCTCTCTTATTTCGTTGAGCAGTGGTTTGTAGTTCTCCTTGAAGAGGTCCTTTACTTTCCTTGTCAGTTGTATTCCTAGGTATTTTATTGTCTTTGTAGCAATTGTGAATGGCAGTTCATTCTTGATTTGGCTCTCTTTAAGTCTGTTATTGGTGTATAGGAACGATTGTGATTTTTGCACCATGATTTTGTATCCTGACACTTTGCTGCAGTTGCTTATCAGTTCCAGGAGATTTTGGGATGAGATGATGGGGTCTTCCAGATACACAATCTTGTCGTCTGCAAATAGAGACAATTTGACTTCCTCCTTTCCTATTTGAATACCCTTTATTTCTTTTTCTTGCCTGATTGCTCTGGCTAGAACTTCCAATACTATATTGAATAGGAGTGGTGAGAGAGGGCATCCTTGTCTAGTGCCAGATTTCAAAGGGAATGCTTCCTGTTTTTGCCCATTCAGTATGATATTGGCTGTTAGTTTGTCATAAATAGTTTTTATTATTTTGAGATGCATTCCATTAATACCTAGTTTATTGAGGGTTTTTAGCATAAAGTGCTGTTGAATTTTGTCAGAAGCCTTCTCTGCATCAATTGAGATCACCATGTGGCTTTTTTCTTGGTTCTGTTTATGTGGTGAATTACGTTTATAGACTTGTGTATGTTGAACCAGCCTTGCATTCCCAGGATGAAGCTTACTTGATCATGGTGGATAAGCTTTTTGATGTGCTGTTGCAACCGGTTTGACAGTATTTTATTGAAGATTTTTGCATCTATGTTCATCATGGATATTGGCCTGAAGTTTTCTTTTTTTTTTTTTTTTTTCATCATTCCTTTGCTATATTTACTAATTCAGTAAAGTCAACACAAATACTTCTTAAGGAGTGACTTAATCATTACAGAAATGTAAGAGGGTTTCTTATAATCCAGGATACTTAATTTTTTTTTTTTTATTGCATTTTAGGTTTGGGGGTACATGTGAAGAACATGGAAGATTGTTGCATAGGTACACACATTGGCAGTGTGATTTGCTGCCTTCCTCCCCCATCACCTATATCTGGCATTTCTCCCCATGCTATCCCTCCCCCAACTCCCCAAACCCCCACTATCCCTCCCCTTTTTCCCCCCGGACAGACCCCAGTGTGTGATACTCCCCCTCCCTGTGTCCATGTGTTCCCATTGTTCAACACCCGCCTATGAGTGAGAACATGCGGTGTTTGATTTTCTGTTCTTGTGTCAGTTTGCTGAGAATGATGGTTTCCAGGTTCATCCATGTCCCTACAAAGGACACGAACTCATCGTTTTTGATGGCTGCATAATATTCCATGGTGTATATGTGCCACATTTTCCCTGTCCAGTCTATCATCCATGGGCATTTGGGTTGGTTCCAGGTCTTTGCTATTGTAAACTGTGCTGCAATGAACATTCGTGTGCATGTGTCCTTATAGTAGAACGATTTATAGTCTTTTGGATATATACCCAGTAATGGGATTGCTGGATCAAATGGAATTTCTATTTCTAGGTCCTTGAGGAATCGCCACACCGTCTTCCACAATGGTTGAACTAATTTACACTCCCACCAACAGTGTAAAAGCGTTCCTATTTCTCCACATCCTCTCCAGCATCTGTTGTCTCCAGATTTTTTAATGATCGCCATTCTAACTGGCGTGAGATGGTATCTCAATGTAGTTTTGATTTGCATTTCTCTAATGACCAGTGATGATGAGCAGTTTTCATATGTTTGTTGGCTTCATGGATGTCTTCTTTTGTAAAGTGTCTGTTCATATCCTTCGCCCACTTTTGAATGGGCTTGTTTGTTTTTTTCTTGTAAATGTGTTTCAGTTCTTTGTAGATTCTGGTTATGAGCCCTTTGTCAGATGGGTAGACTGCAAAAATTTTTTTCCCATTCTGTTGGTTGCCGATTCACTCTAATGACTGTTTCTTTTGCTGTGCAGAAGCTGTGGAGTTTGATTAGGTCCCATTTGTCTATTTTTGGCTTTTGTTGCCACTGCTTTTGGTGTTTTGGTCATGAAGTCCTTGCCTACGCCTATGTCCTGAATGGTTTTGCCTAGATTTTCTTCTAGGGTTTTTATGGTGTTAGGTCTTATGTTTAAGTCTTTAATCCATCTGGAGTTAATTTTAGTGTAAGGTGTCAGGAAGGGGTCCAGCCTGAAGTTTTCTTTGTTTGCTGAGTCTCTGCCAG